>JAGQAX010000021.1:6097564-6137564 GCA_019142605.1 Cephalopholis sonnerati
CACACACACACAAATACATGCATGTACATGCACACACACAGACACACACAAACGCATGCATGTACATGCACACACACACACCCACACACACACTCAGCACGACACAAATCTGTCATTTCATGTTAGATACAAAGAGAAGAGAGAGGAAACAACTAAACATCTCTTCCTCTCCTCCTGCTGCCTAAACACACAACATACAACACACACACACACACACACAAAATGAGACTATTTGAAAAATGTGATACTCTTACAAAGAACACACACACAAACAGACACAAGCACACACACAAGGTGTCTGTGGCTCAGTTGGACTTTTGTCCTGTGAAAAGATGAAGAGAGACAGGAGGCCCGCACACACACACACACACACACACACACACACACACACACACACACACACACACTAATATACACCCTTTTAGCACAAATACACCTCACACACAGCGTTGCAGAGTGAGAAAAATGCCAGACCATAATGCACTGCCTCAGGCCTCCAATTCTATCTGAGGGAACCTCTTACTCTGTTTATGTGTATGTGTGTGTGTGTGTGTGTGTGTGTGTGTGTGTGTGTGTGTGTGTGCGTGTGCGTGTGCGTGCTATAAATTGAGCTATCACAAAGACACTGTTCATAGAATGAGAGAGAGTCTACATAAAATATACTGTGATATTCAGAATATGTTTCAGATTCAGATACAGGATACTCATTGATCCCCGGGGGTAAACTGGGAGACCTTACAGATGCTATAATAATGTATAGACACAAACCTATAAGAAGAGGTATGTTGTCTTAAACATAAGAAAATATGATATATGCACAAATATATGCATGCAAAATACATATTTGAAATATGTACAAATATGTGCACAAAAATATATGAAATATACACGAATATGAGCACAAGAAATATATGAAATATGTACAAATATTTGCAGAAGACACATAAAAATATGGACAAATACGTGCAAAAGAAAAATAAAAGAAATATGG
Organism: Cephalopholis sonnerati; assembly: GCA_019142605.1. Classification (NCBI taxonomy): domain Eukaryota; kingdom Metazoa; phylum Chordata; class Actinopteri; order Perciformes; family Serranidae; genus Cephalopholis; species Cephalopholis sonnerati. The sequence continues at coordinate 6,098,556 of JAGQAX010000021.1, forward strand.
GCAAATATTCACAAAAGAAATATAAGAAATATAGGCAAATATGTGCACAAGAAATGTCAGCAATATGGACAAATATGTGCAAAAGAATTTAAGAAATATGGGAAAACACCTGCATTGTACTACAAGTGTGCAAAAAACAAATGCGCAGAATAGGTAAGAACTAAATATTAAACAAGATAGTACTGTACAAAAAAATGCATGGTTGAACAATTGTTGCACAAAAATGTCAGGTCAGTATGGCATATTGTACAGTTTTGCAGTTGAAACAGTAGAGTTTTGCACAATTGAAAATATAATTAATACCCTGGTTACTGCTGATAACAGCAATGGCGTTGTCGCCAAAGTATAGAGCCCACCCTCTGCCCCTGTGCTTTAACACCATAAGCTCTGTCAACAGTGATGGCGTTGTTAGCAGTGTTCCCACCATTTGCTGCTAGCACTGTTAGCTGCTAGCACTGTTAGCTGCTAGCCACTGGCTCATCCACCTCTATAGATACAGTATTCATGGGAATGGCCACAAAATGTCACCAAGGGGGAAAACAAAGCATTGGCTACCATGCTGAAGAGTTGCTGTGTGGTTTTCTGCCTGTTAAATACACTAGAAAATCCGGAGTTAAAGGGTATTTTTCAACCTGGACCCTATTTTCCCATTTCTCTATTTCTAAGTGACTCATTGTAACTAAATTTTTTGAAACTGGTCCAGTATTCAGTGAGAGCACTGGCCAGGCTGCAATGGAAAAGCTCAGGGCATGTCAGCAGCATCAATTAACATCCACTAAAAGTACTTGTTTTTGCAACTGACTGACAAAGATTGTTAATTTCACTGTCTGACAACATTATGGACAGATACCTACAGATACCTTTTTTTAACTAGCAAGAGTTTTTGTTTAACAGAAATAACTCTAAAATTGTCATTAAAAAAACTGCAACCAGACTTAAGACTAAATTTAAGTGTTATGTAAGTAAAAAAATAAGGTGGATTTTACTTTACCAATCTAGTATACAACTGATTCCTCACACGCACACACAAATACACACAAGCACAGACAGACACACCAGTTGTTAGATGGTGACCTTGGGGGGGGTACAACAGCTGACTCACCCACACACACCTGAGCTTGTTTACGTCAGATGCAGGTGCCTGTGTGTGTGTGTGTGTGTGTGTGTGTGTGTGTGTGTGTGTGTGTGTGTGTGTGCGTGCGTGTGTGTGTGTCTGCATTTGTCTGTTGGTGTGAACTAGAAAGCCACACAGTGTGGTCAGCAGACAGTCAGATCTCCTCCCTACCTCCTCCCTCTCCTCCTCTTCCTCAGAACCCTCGCTCTGCTCCTCCTCCCCCTCCTCTTCCTCCTCCTCCTCCTCCTCTGGGAACTCCACGTCTGACTCTCCAGGGGCAATGGGGACGCTGATGGTCAGGTTTGGGTTTGTCATGTAGCTGTCGTCCTCTGGCACCACATACTTCTCCACATGGCGGCCTGAGACAGATATAACCACACAAATCAAAGCTGAGATCATAAAATCAACATTTAGTCACACTTTTTATTTTATTGTGTCAAAATTAATCTCCAAACAGATCTCAATACTCCTGGTTGGTGTGTTCATAGACGCTCAGACATAAGAAATTAGAAAAAGTTGAGGGACTGTTTGTGGGGGAGACAACAGTCCTGCACAGTATCGATCACTAATAGAGAATTGATAGTTTATTACTGAATGTAGCTTAAATTTTTAACTTTATATCTTAATTGACAGAACAATGTTCTATGTTTTTCTATCTGTTACTTCCTAGTAGCGTTCCTGATTAATTCAAATCCAAACACTCAGTTTGGTTTGGTTAAGATGTGTTTCAGTGTCATGTGTTTTGCAAGTCCTTCCAAAAACATTTTCCCATATGGCATTATGTAAGTTTCTGCACCACAATGTTACTACATAGATTTACTACAATTCCAACACAAGAGCATGCATAATGTCCTGCAGTGTTCCTCGTGTTAGTGGTAAAATTGCAAGAAGCTCATTTTTCTATGCTGGGATTTCCCTACGGAACAACCTGCCCCTGCAAGTGAAACAAAGCTAAACAAAAGGAATTTGTTTTTTGAAAAACAAAAGTTAATAAGGAGTTGTGTGGAAGGTTGATGGTTCACCTTTGAGTCATTTGAACCCTGGGTGTGGCGTTGCAAGAGGGATGAGTAGGTTTATAATGTGATTTGTTTGTCTGCAGTTATGTGTTTGTTCTTATATATGGTTTGTTGTCCCCACCAAGGATCACTTTGGAAATATTGGAAATAAATGTTTTTAGTGCCATCCTGAGATTTTTTTTTAATTTTTATGTCATGATACTCCTGAGAGTGGTTGTGCTTTTAAAATTATAAATAAAAATCAACTCAAATATAACCCCTTCTCCCCACCAGCTTAATGTGCTTCCTCGTGACTGCCTCTTTGAGAACTGTGCATTATCAATCTCAAAATTAGCTGTATTCCTCTAATCTGCTAACCTGCGCTGAAGCTGAGGAATATACTGCTGTCGATGCCACGTCATGCCGGGTTCAGGCTATACAATATCAGCCCGGTTATAGCCCAACATGGTGTAAGCTTGGATCGTGAACGACAATGAGTGTCATTCACAATAATCCATCATTTTATCCCATATTGCATGTCATAGTAGACGACAACTGACCCCATGTCTGGGACACTTCACGACGTCTTGACAGAAAGTCTACCATGTTTGATTTTCTTTTTGTCTTCCACGGAGTGATCTGCTGCCGTGGACAACTGCACAGCAACAACACCCCAGTCTTTTAATATTTCCTCTATGAATGTTATTTCTTCATTATGGAGGATATAAAAGGAATTATAGTGGCTGGGTCTTTACTTACCAAAACTGCAGAGGATACTTGAAACAGACTATGACACTGTATGGATATGTAACTTATACAACCCTACTTAAAAAAAATTCAAAGTAACCTTTAAGTTGTTATTATTATTATTACCAGGACTTCAACATCCTTAGTACTTTTTGATAATGCTCAGTGGACATATTCATTTGGAAAACAAAAAACAAGGAACGCAGATGAAGTGGACCCTAAAAGCAAAAGTCTGACTTTTTGGAAAATATGCCTGATGGCTTTCTAGCAGAGAGTTTTTATAGATGAGAAGACTGATTTTACTCTTTTGTGGTAAAAAAAAAAATCCCAATGAGCACCTCTAAAACTCACATGTTGTATCTTGTTTGTTTAGTCTGTGCAAAAACTAGAGCATAAAAACAACTCACAGTAAATGTGAATATATGAGATCAGTGGTAGAAGTATTCAGATTCTTTACTGCAGTAAAAGTACTAATACAACTCTGTGAAAATACTCCACTCCAGGACAAGTTACTGACTGTAGCTGAGTATCGAATGGACAGATATGAGAGTGATATTGAACTTCTCATCTAACTCTCTGGTTGAAAACAAATCAGCATATTCCTATTCTCCAATATCCTGAGTGGTCTGTGTGTGTGTGTTACCTATGACAGCTCCATTGGCCTCAGTGTGGATGGTGCTCAGGCGTTTGAGCTTCATCATAGCTTTGGCCTCTTTTCTCTTCTGGCGGCGGCGCTTTAGATTCCCATTGAAGAAATCCACCACCTGCATCACACAGATCAGATAAAAAAAGAAAAGACAGGGTGAGACACAGAACATAACATTATTCAGACAGGTGCACAGTCAGGTATACTGACTGTCAGACAAACAGACAGACAGACAAACTGATACCTGTCTGCGGCACCAGGCCAGGCCTCTGGTGATCCTGTGGATGGCGATGTGCAGGTTGTTCATCTCGCCATCGTCGTCTGGAGCTGACAGGTTGTCGGAGCTGAAGCTGCTGAGGAGCAGAGCCAGGAAGAGGTTCAACAGCTGCAGACAGATGGACAGACAAAGAAAGAGAGAGAGAGAGAGAGATTATATATATATAATTATATATATATTTTTTTCTTTCCATACTTTTCTGACTTACTTTTATTATTATACCTTATTTGTAAATTTGTTAATCTACAGTCATGCCAATAAAGTTTATTAAATTGAATTGAAAATTGAGAGAGAGCGAGAGAGAGAGAGAGAGAGAGAGAGAGAGAGAGAGAGAGAGAGAGAGAGAGAGAGGAGGTGTCAGTTTTAACTTTAACCTTTATTAGTTAAAGAAAGTTGGAACACATGTGTTACACCTGCACAGACATCAGTACAGTAAAATTGCATCATTATGTGAGAATATGAGACAGTGGGTCGCTGGGAACAGACATGCAGAGGGCCCCATCACCTCTCCTCCACAGGAGCAAGACACACAGACTTCACAGCTGTTTAGCCACTTTTGTTGTTATTTTGTATCTCATTGTAATTCATTTTGTGTCTGTGGTTGTTTTGCCTCTCTTTGGAGTCACTTTAAATCTCTTTGCAGTTGCTTTGTGTCTCTTTGCAGCTGTTTTGCATCCCTTGTTGATGTTTTGTGTCCCTGGATAGTCACATTGTGTCTTTTGATGGCTAATTTGTGTCTCTTTGTGGTTGTTTTGCCCCTTTTTGTAGTCATTTTGAGTCTCTTTGTGTCCCTTCGTAGCTGCTGCATCTCTCTGTAGCCGCTTTGTCTGTTTGAGGTCATTTTTAGTCTCTCCCTGGTCGGTTCATGTTAGTTTGAGTGACATTTTGTTGGTCAAAGCCAGTGGGGCCCTGACACTTTGGACCTCTGGGACCTCTGGGCCTGTGCCTGTTAGGCCAGGTCAGTAATCCATCCATGCAGCTGACGCAGGTGATGAATTGGCTACAATAGCACTGGATTAGTGTCAAGTGGCTGCAGCGAACCTGTGAGGCAACTTACCTGCATCCAGTGGAAATTAGGGGTTATATGTGAATACTTAAGTTCAGATGAGGCTAATGGGAAAGTTATTGCATGCGTTTAGTCATAAACTGAAGTACTGCACAAATTTAAATTTTGACAAGATAATACCGCTAAGTGAGAGTAAGGATCATCATAGTTATTACAATAAATCCAGAGGGGAACATGAATGTGTGAACCACATTTAATGGTAATCCATCCAGTTGTTGTTGAAGTGTTTCACTAAAAAAAACAAAATTGTTGCTGGTGGTTCTAGAGTCAGGGGGAATGTAAGGGATTATCAGAATCATCAATAAGCATAGTTTGGAAGGCATGATTGTACAAAATATTGCGCAAAACCATGTGGTAGGTGTTACTTCACTAAATAAGTGAAACTTTGGACATGTGGGTGGCGCTAGAGGAATAATCTGGAGATCACTGAAGTCTAAAGAATGTTTCCTCAAAGGATTTTGAGCATCTGGCCCAAATTTCATGGCGATCCATCCAATAGTTGTCAAGATATTTTAACCTTGACTAAGGTGGTGGGCTGACCAATCATTGGCGGTGGGCACATCTAACTAGAATTATCGCCTAGTGGTTGTACGCCTCCACAAATCAGTCGAGTTTCTCTTACAGTTTACATCCATGTCTGTGAAAACATGGATACTTCACATACACTCATCCCCTCAGCAACAAAGAAGATCTATACAATCAGTACAGTTTCAAAATTCCAGATTCCAATATGTCTCCCCCTCTGTTCATGAGTTGTGAAGTTGAGTAACAGCCAGAGACGTGTTTTCGTAGAACATTATGACGTGACAGTGAAGTTGACCTTTGACCTTTTGGATATAAAATGTCATGAGTTCATCACCATATCCTATTAGTCATTTGTTCAAAATGTAATCATAATTATTGGAAGAATTCTTGAGTTATGGCCAAAAACATGTTTTGTTAGGTTACAGTGACCTTGACCTTTGACCTTCAACCACCAATTAAAATCAATTCAATCAAATTTGAAGAAATTTGTTCAAGGTGCTCTTGAGATATTGCCTTCACAACAACAAGATAGACGCAAGGTCACAGTGACCTTTGACCACCAAAATCTAATCAGTTTGTTGTTGAGTCCAAGTGGATGTTGGTGCCAAAGGTGAAGAAATTACGTCAAGATGTACTTGAGATATTGTGTTCACATGGAATGGGACAGATGGACAGACTACCGGAAAACACAATGCCTCTGGCCACGGCTATTGCCTGCGCAGACGCATGAAAACAGCTGAGTCATCAGTCTGCTGTTTGTTCTGTTCCACACATTCAGACTGTGGCTGTAATTAACACGTCAGCCTCAATCACCGAGGACGTGTGTGTTAACATTGAGGTCAGAGTGTTAATGACATGCTTGTTTAAGACACATACAGAAACCAGGAAACACAAATCACCACACACTGCTGGTCCTCTATCTGTCTGTCTGTCTACCCTCCTCACCTTATTCCAGATGTTTCTATCCTTTAGTTAACCCACCACACACACACACACACACACACACACACACACACACACACACACACACACACACACACACACACACACACTCTTTGGTATCGCAGTTTCCGGAGCAGGTTGATTATTCAGAGTGTGATGAATAATGCCTGAGACCTCTTGGTAACTGATCACTGAGTCGGAGTGCTGCTCTTAGCCAGATTGGCTTCTCTTTAACCACAGCTGAGTGTGTGTGTGTGTGTGTGTGTGTGTGTGTGTGTGTGTGTGTGTGTGTGTGCTGTGTGTGTGTGTGTGTGTGTGTGTGTGTGTGTGTGCGTGTGTGTGTGGTGTCAGTCAGTAAGTGTGTGTGGGTCAGGTGGATCAGGTATCGGCTTCCTGTGTCTGTCTTCTGATTACAGCCAGCAGATCTCAGACCTGCCGACACACTGGTGAGACCATCCTGATGATGTGAGCTCAAAATTCTGTTTCAGTCTCTCTGTATCAGTTCTGCATCGCATCCAGAATTTAAAATCCAATTTGGGGCCAATCAAGGATTTGCACTGTACTTGACAACGTAAGCAGCCAATCAGAGACTGCATTAGAGTTAATGATGGAAAGAGCACGCCACATCTTGTAGAACAATGGGTCTGCACTATTAGCATGCTGGCATATGCCTGCAGTGCACTATGTAGGCGAAGTGTGCACACCATTTGCTTGTTCTGGGGGCCAGTAGATACGCTGGATTCACTGACAGCGACGTATCTGTCATTACAACCACATATCCCAAACAAACACAGACAAATCAAGGAAGATTGCCAAGACAGAGAACCAATCTGTCATTCAGACTTACATAACATCATATTGTGATCATTACTGTCCATGCAGGCAATTATTTGTCAACTAGGAAAGCTACCATGGCTTTAGCTCTGTAGGCCGACATTGTTGTTTGTTTTGTCAGCTGGAAATTACATGGTTGCTGCCGCTAGCTGACACATTACACTCTGTTTAAACAGCTTTCCTGGCCCTTGCCATTACATGTTATGCAGCGCATTGGCGAACTGAAAAGGAGCAGACCCAATAATGGCGGCTCCTGAAGTAACAAGCACTTACTCTAACGTTAGTAGAGTAAACAAAGGAATAAGTAAAGTTATTGCAGAAACAGTCAATACCAATTAAACAAGAACAAGAGTATGCACTGCAGAGTTTCTCGAAGGAAAAGACATTCACCATTCTTCAGACTGGATTTGGCAAAAGCTTGATTTATCAGTTGGCGCTGTTGGTGATGAAGATGTTCTGCTGTATTTTGTTACACTGATTGTCTGACGGACATTTTCTGTCAAGGTACGTATTCCTGCCCACTGAAAGTGTTTGGGATGGCACAGAGTCCAGACTAATACAGAAAGCGAAATAAAATGTTGAGCTCATGTCATCAGGATGGTCTTACTAGGCTAGCTATAGGCTGCTGCAGAGGCAGTCAGGTCTTTTATGTTTGCTCAGAATTACACCAACAAAGAGGAAGAACAAGGTAAGGTGAGGTGAGGTGGGGTGAAGTGGAGGTGAGGTGAGGTAATTGAGGTGAGGTGAGGTGAAGTGAGGTAAGGTAAGGTATACTCTATTGTCCCACAGGGAAATCTGTTTTGGACTCAAGCTCAAGCAAAGCTGCTGCATCATACCGCATACACACAAACACATGTAGACATAACACATAGGAACACTTGCACTGATGTGCCTAAATTCACTAATTTCATAAAAAATAAAAGTAATAAAAACAATAGTTTAACATCATAAAACAAGATAAAACCAGACTAGTTAAAAGTAATAAAACTGTAACACAACTACATAAAATTAGCCAGTTTCAAACAGTGAACCAAGTGTGACCAGGCCAGATAATGAATAAGCAGGTCACAGTATTCTTATCCCTGAGTCAAAGTAACTTACTGCTGTTTAGTATTTGATGGAGGATGAAATGAATGACTTTTTGTACCAGTTTGAACTACAGTTTGGCATCCTGAACCTTCAGCCTGAAGGCAACAGATAAAACTCAGGGTTCAGGATGTGTGTTGGGTCATTTATTATTGTCTGTGACTCCCTGAGCACAGATTCATCATATGGAGGATAAGATAAGATAAGATAATGATGTTCCTTTTTTCCTATGATTTTGAGTATGCCTGTGAAGAAGAAGAAATGTTTCATATCCAAAACAGTCTACAAGCCTGAAATTGGCCCACCAAAACATCTGTACCAGCATGCATACTCAAATACACATAAACATATTCACATACACAGTAGCTCAGGTCTCAACAGCCACTGGTAAATGCAAAGTTTATAGTATTCTGAAGTGTGCAAATGTAATTTAAATAAAACATATTGTTACAGGCACCCTGTGGTGTTTTCTTCTACGCAAACAAATTATCTCTTTGAACTCATTGTGCTGAATGCATTTCTTTGCAAAACATACTCTTCTATAAGTTTGAAACTTTGCATTGTGTACATACATCTTTACTTGCCAGCAGTTCTCTTCTTCCCTGCCACTGTTGGAGCATTGCTGCATTTCTAAGAGCATGACTGCCACCTGTACACAGTCACTCACTCATAAAAACATTGGCCTGGTTTCAATATTGTGTTTTGTGTGTCATCACTAAGAACAAGAAAGTGGATTGCATCACTCCAGTTCTGAGGTCTTTACACTGGCTTCCTGTCTGACAGAGAATTGATTTCAAAATACTACTGTTGGTTTATAAAGCTCTCAGGTCTTCAGGGATATGTCTGCTTTATGTTCCCGGTTTGTTTAGTCAAGACTAAACATGAAGAAAGAGGCGTTTAGCTTGTATGCACAACACAAGTGGAACAAACTCCCATAAAACTGCAGGTCTGCTGCAACTCTCAGTTCTTTTAAGTTGAGACTAACCATTACATGACTGGAACTTTTATTCTTATACCTGTCTTAATATAATTTAGCTTGTCTTTATAATATGTTCTCCAGCTCTTCAATGTCTACTTTTAAATTGTATTTTAATATATTTTTATAATGTATCTCTTTTGCTCTTTGTTTCAACACTTCTGTTGAACAACTTGTCTTGACTCTCTGTATCTATCACACACACAAACACACACACACACACACACACACACACACACTGCAGGCTGGATGCCCCACAGCTGATTAGCTGTTATGCAACAACTCGACTGGAACCAGCAGCCTCCCAGTTTCTAGTTGTATAAGAGGAAACCGGGCCAGTATCTGACATCAAGAAGCAACCTCTGACCTGTGTGTGTGTGTGTGTGTGTGTGTGTGGTGAGTGACATGGTTGTGTCATATTGTAATATTGTATCAGTGTATCAGATGTATACGGTGAATCACTAAACACCTATTTGTTACGCAGTGGTGGATGATGTATCTGATATTTACCATACTTAAGTATTTAAAGTAATTTTATGATTTTAAAAGTACTTGACTATTGAAAGAAAAAATACAAGTAAATGCTGGTAATAACAAAGCAAGCGGTCAGAATTTTGAGAATTGTGACGTTTATATCTTTTTAACACAAACACAACCTTACACTGGAGGAAAAACATTTTTTAAAAACTTAAAGGATTTAAGGGACAAAATCCCATTTTGTAGTAAGTAATGAAGATACTTTAGGGAAATATATTGAAGTAAAAGTAAACATTTAATATAAGAAAATATAAAAACTCAATTAAAGTACAGATACTTTGAAAAGTATTTGTAAAGTCCATGCAGGAAACTCCTCAGCATGGACACCATCAACCCCTTTCAGCCAGTCCGCAGACCGGTGAGAAGAAACTGCTGAACGCTATCAGTGGGCTATCTCGCCAGCTTGCTATGTGAGTCAAAAAACTGCGTGGAGGAGACTAACTGTAACAAGAGAAGACGGGTGCACAATCCCAAAATTGCGGTAAGAATATATTCAGTGACTGCTAGCTAAGCTAAAAGTAAAAGAACAAATGAAGAAGCAGAACCAGTCTAAGTTTGTTTATAAAAGTGTATTTTTTTGGTCTTGTAATTTACAGGAAGCAGTACGCCGTCTCCACAACTCGGACACAAATTGTATGCACTACGAACCGGAGCAAGGGTAAGTTTAAAGAATATGCTTTCATTCTGCTGTATGAGGAAATGTTCAGATACGTTCTTGACCAATCTTAACCGTACATTTTGTTTTTCACAGACTGACCTCGCCTCATAACGAGGCCATGACCTCCTATTTACTGAGAGCTCTGTCTGCAAGTCCAGATTTACTTGATGTGGATAATGACGCCATTGTGTGTAAGTAACTTTTACTGTTTTCCTTTTTTACTTTTTACTGTGACTTTTATGTTTTTTTTAAATTTAATACCGCTCTCATTTAATTGTTTTCCAGCTGCCTGTAAGACGTACTACGAGCGATTTCCTTGACCTCCATCGTTCCGCAGCCAGGAGCTGACCGAACTCTGTGCCACGCTGCAGTCGAGATTGGAGGCGAACCCGAAGCACAGGGCAGCGCACCACAGACGTCTGCAAAATGAACCACATTCGGACAGAACGCCATCAGATGCCTACAGCTCCAAGGCGGCAAATAGACACTTGACGGCGCTGTAGGATTTTGATTTGTTGTTGGCAGCTCCTACTTTTTTGTACATAGTTGTGTGTTTGCATGTGTCAACAAAGCTCTTTCTTTGAATAAACATGTTTCTCGCAAATTTTCCTTTCCTCAATAAATTCATTCATGTCCTTGATGATAATAAGAGTGTAGCCCATAGGATAACAATGACATGAATATACCATAATAATAGTATAACATAATAATAATAATTTTATTTTATTATTGTAAGGGAGGGGTTTACATTTATAATGACCCAGGGTGACCAATAGCGACAGATCAGCCTACCAATCACGAGTGATTTTTCTTGTTTAAAAGTAGTGGTTTCATCCAATCCTGGAGTGAGGAAATTCAAGCCAGACGGGGTTTTGCTGCTATTCATATGCTAATTAGAGCCATTAGCACCTCGCGGGAGCTCTCCACATATGTCATGAACGCGAGATTCACAGGCTGTAAATTGTCAGTAACTGCCGAAAATTTGTGAGGTTTCCGGGCGTTTACGGGGACAAAAATCCCACTTTTCATGCAGTGCTGAACCTTTAAAGCTCCATCTGTGGTGCTCTGTTGATACTACACATTTCTGAAAACTAGATTTTTCTTTCATGGTCATACTTAAAACACTGTAGAACCTTATGTTAAATGCAGTGACAACAGTAGCAGCAGAGGAACAAAGATAAATGAAATAATCCTCTACAGCCTCCTGGAGCTACCAAATGTTTCTAACCACACACATGTTGCGCAGATTTAACACAAATTTGTTTTCACAATCAAAACAATGCATTAGATCAAAACTCCCATCGCACAGAAAAAATATTTTAGTTCTAGAAGGCAGCTAATAGGTACTTAACAAAGAAGAAAATTAGGAGTAAACTTCATCTATGTTGCACATTTTAAAGAGAAACTCAGTCTGCCACTGACAGTGAAAGAAATGAAATAAAAACAAAAACAGAGACAATGACAGCGGAAGAAAGAAAACATATCTGCCAACATATCTCCCTATCCTACACACTGTACCCTTACATTTAATCTTGAAAGTTTAAAAGAAGGAAAAACTGGAAGAAAATCTGAATATTTTATTCTGATTATTACCAGCTTATGTTTACTTTAATTACATTCAAAACCAAAGACTTTAAGTCTTTTATTTTGGTAGTTTTGAATTTTTGTCACTGTTAAGGTAATATGTTAACTAACTTTTACATAAATAGAGGATTTATACTGGAGTAAGATGAGCAGGAGGGAAATCAATATAAACATCAGACTGTGTGTGCTGCATGTGACAGAGAAACAAAGTGTGTGTGTCTTTGAGTATGTGCTTGTGTGTATATATTCAATGTATATGTGTGTGTGTGTGTGTGTGTGTGTGTGTGTGTGTGTGTGAGTTTGTATTGATCGCAGCTGGCAGTGTGTGTGTTGTTTGTTGCTACTGATCAGTGTCCGGCTGTCACATAACCGGTTTCTACCATTCCAAAATGTCGACGTCTGATTGGCTGCAGGCTCTGACCCAAACACCAATAGATCAATGCCGTTGATTGGTTAACATGGCAACATGCCCCGACAGCTCAACCAATGACCTTGCTGCTTTCCAATAATCCAATAACACATCACTGGCAAATAGAGGACTTCCTTCATATCTTCATCACTTTACTCATTTAACCTGTTTATACATCAGTGACATCTTTAAGTTATTTTAATGGCCACCAGGGGGCAGTGGAAACAAACAGTGAACACAAATTAGACACATTTTGACCTTAAACAGTTGCTGTGGTTAGAACTTCAGCAAGAACCTACTGTTGTGGGTGAGACGTCTCTGAAAACCAGTGAAATCACCGCAGGAAGTGTGTATGATGTGTGAGAGAGAGTGTGTGTACATGTCCATGCTTCAGTTGTGGATGTGTTTATGATTAATGACAGTAAGAGCCATCTGTGTGTGTGTGTGTGTGTGTGTGTGTGTGTGTGTGTGTGTTTGTGTGTATGTTAGTTTCCACAGCAGCAGACCACCTGATCCCCCCAATTCACCTCGTTTAACTCGTTAAGTGGACCAATTAGCACGGGGAAGTGGGCCAACCCTGCACCTTTACACCTACACACACATACGCAGGCGCGCATGCCCGCGCACACACACACACACACACACACACACACACACACACACACACACACACACACACACACACACACACAACGAGACAAGCAAAGCAAAGCTAAGCCACTGGTTGACTAAATGGATAAGAATTTACTTTTTTAGTTAATTAATAATTAATTAATTCATTTATTTTCTATATTTTGGTAATTTAAATTGAGACTCATTTAATCATTTTTCCACTCCCAAGTGATATTTTTTCTCACTGTCTCTATTTTTATTTTATTTCTTTTCTTCCACTGTCCTGTGGGAAACTCAGTTGGTTTCTCTTTAAAATGTGCAACATAGATAAAGTTTATAAATTATTTTCTATGTTATCAGGAATGTATTAGGGGCCTTTTAAGACCAGTTTAGGCCAAGCATTCATGACAAGATGAGGTGAAACAGGCAACTACTTGCAAAGCGCCACTCTGCAATGTTCTACAAACCTGCCAGTTCACAGCAATGCAACTAGATAAGATGTTGTATCATCTCTAGGCAACAACTCTCTGTACTTCTGTTCTGATATCCAGCTTTTCAGGCTGATTTTGTGGCTGGATATACTTTGTAGCTTCTTAAAATATAAATAAGGGTAGTGATAGTGAGATATTGGCTACAGTTGCATTTGTTAAAAAACAAAAAATAAAAAAACAAAAACAGAAACAACTTTAGAACTTTGTTCTATGTTTTTAAAGCTCTGATAAAGACCTGCAGTGGTCGAAACATGTTGGCTCTTTTTATGATTTAGCTACTACAATAGGGCTTTTATAATATTTCTTTCTTTGTTTTCTATATTTTGGGAGTGCCTGAATTGCCTTTCTGTGTATCCTGTTGTTTTCCTGTTCTCCATGAGTACCTGACTCAAGGTTTTGATCTACATTTGATTATACAGCGCAACCAGTCACCTCTGTTTTTTAAAGTGTACTGTTGTTGTTGTTGTTGACGGATTTTTTGCATTTTCTCTCAGCACTACACGAACAGCCTCTTCTTACTCCTAACTTGCTAAATACTACCGCTTTGTCAGTAAACCTTGGCATAAGACACTGACGCACAGAGGCACCCTTCGCAGCGGTACGATACGCACCAGGTGGCTGCTGTTTCTGACGCAGCAGACAACTACTGGTGTATAAAGAGCAAGAAAGTCCACAGACAGCTGTTTGGAAGGGAGGTGAATGGGTCAAACAAACTCCAGACTTTCTCTTAGGAGCCCGCTGTTCATTTCTCGTGTGAAACCAAAGTCAATTGAGTTATTTTACAAACAACGTAGTGTGATAGTACATGCAGCATGCTATGCCAGTGACGTAAATCACGTGATGTTACATGATGTTAGTGACAAATGCACTTATTTGAAGCCAAACCATGATGTTTTTTTTCCTCAATGCTTTTATTGCCTAGATTTAAGAAAGTAAACCTAAGAACAAAGTAACAATAAGTAGCAATTTTGTAAGTGTATTTTGAAAAAGACTGCATGCATTTAACCTGCAGAAACTGTACATTTCCTGTGAAACAGAAGTGTATGTTTAAACATCACAATGCAGGTAATGAGTGTATATTGACACACTGTCTCTGAACATCCAAAACTGTCGCAGGAGGGTATTAAGCACATCGTATTTTGACGTGTAGGTAAACTGACAAAGTGACAGTATTTGACAAGTTAAGATGAGAATGTGTTGGCTTAGCTGGATGCCCATCTCCTCCAGCTTGCTTGCAATGTCTCAGTAGGCCTTTTCATTTCTTATTGTGCCAGCTAAGTCAACCTGCATAGTCTTCTTGCTCCAAACAGCAAGCAGGGCTTGTGTTTCATCTGCAGACCAAGCTCTTACCATTCTCTTTTCTCTTTGCTTTTTTTTGGTGACATAATTTAAACCAATGAATTATATGCTATGTCTGGCTATAGCAGGGGAGGCTATTTAAATATGTGGCTGAAACGTCACTGAATGCTGACGCTGAATAATAATGATAAATCCATTTGACTTCACAGCAACCAACTTGGAGGCAGTGGGGCGCACCCTGGCCCAACGCTGGAGATAGTCCATTCCAGGTGCAACTCAGCACAATTTGTTGTGTTTGAACTGGTAATAGAAATACAGATGTTATGTGAAATGGTATGACTCTGTGTAGCCAAAAGTGCTGATGAAAAAGAAAATTTGCTTCAAACAAATTCATTCAACATAACACTTTCATACCATCAGATCAACTGTCAAATTTAATGATTGTGAATTTAGTGAGTCAAATGTTGACTGCAGGACTCACTTGTAACAGAGTATTTTTACACCGTAATATTACTGTACTTTCACTGCAGTAAATGATCGGAGTACTCCTTTCACCGCTATTAAAGACCTTCTGTAGAGAATCAGCTCTGACTTAGACTAAAGTTCAACTCAGGTAGCCGAGGAGAGTCCAGGAAGCAGCTGCTGTCCTCGAAACAGCCAGGCATGAACACACACACACACACACACACACACACACACACACCTGAAGAACTACAGCATCCACAGCTCAGGGGGGGCTGGTAGTGATGAATGAGCGGTAACATGATCTGTTTTTGGTCCTTCTCCTCGTCACAACAAACCCCCATGAGCAAAGCCCCCTGAGAAAATGGCGTGACACGTGAGATAGGAAGAATGAGAGAGAACCACTAAAACCACTAAGAGGGAGTGAGAGGACAGAGGAGTGGAGAAGATGAGAAACAAAGTAAAGAGGTGTTTATTTATTAACCTCTTCGGTTGCTGTGATGTTTTTATCCTGTTTAAGTGTTTAAATGAGCAACATCATGAGCTACTTACAGGTACAATATACACAAATACAAAACTAAACAGTACACAGTGTGGCCAAAAGCAGATGGACACCCCGATTGCACAAAGCCAGCGTGGAAAATAAATTCCATACATAAGTTATATTCACTGTGTTTATACATTTAATAATTTGAACGTGTTCTCTAGTCTTTAACAGATATGTTTATCTCTTTCCTCTGTATGTGCCTCAGGGTCAGAACTGCTGTATTCTTGTGTCAAAATGTGCACAATGTAAACTTTATCTGTATTTATTCATCTTCATTTTTACAGTACATTTATATATTAACAGGTGAGACTGAAGTAAACTCTTTAAGAGACTGTTTGGATCTTTTGGAGTGGGGTTGTGTGAGGCACTTAATCCATAGTCCAGTAGATGGCGGGCAGCATGTCCCCAGTTTGGAGAAGCAGGGTGGAGTGGTGCCTGTACAGTCTTCTCTGACGAGGACTGAAGCTGTTTTTTGCTCTCTTTAAAGCCACCAGATTCCTTTGACAAAAACAGTAATTTGTCCTCACAGACCACAGGAGTTGACGGTCTCTTGAGGAAGTCTGGATTCACCAAAGTTGAACACCAATAAACTAAGCGATTGCAGCAACGGTAGACCAGCAGCTCCCGTATTCTGTAAAATCACTGTTTTTGTCAATGGAGTCTGGCTTTGAAGAGGGCCTAGGACAAGGCTAGGGTTCCTCATCAGAAAGGGCTGTCTAATGGCAAGGTAAAGCAGTGAAGATATAGTAGTGTAAACTGAAACTGATATAATTTCTTTTCGCTGGCTAAAATACATTTTGCTGCTGCCCCCTTCCACGGCAGTACATCACTAAGCTTCTGTGGTGGTACCCCTGCCTGCTGGAAGTGACTTCGGGTGTCAGACACAGAAGAAAAAGCCATCCTTTAATGTTGGCATGACACACGTCCTGTCACTGTTATAGTTAAACTGTGCCCAGAGGCGTCTGGGGGAAATGCAGCGGGATAAGTATAAAAGTTAAGGTGGTGAAAGTCTATGTGGGGCAGGCGGAAGTGGTGGTGGATGGGTCCAACAAACACTAACTTTCACTAGAGAGAGCATGTTGTACTGAACTAGAGGGTGTTTTTTGAAAGAGACTGTATGTAAACGGTAAATTTCCTGTGTAAAGAATGTGTTGAAATGACCCTGACTGGAGCCAGTGTTTGGTTTGTCCATTCTGGGTTACTGTAAAAACATGGTGGTGCAACATGACGATCTCTGTAGATGAAGACCTGCTCCCTATGTAGATATGAATGACTCATTCTAAAGTAACAAAAAGACAAGGATTTTTATTTTCAGGTGATTACACACTAAAGTAAACACAGTTAAATGGGTGAACAGTTGTCAAATTGTGTGCTTATTTATTTCCATGGACTTAGCTCAGTAATGGTCTGCACCTCACTGTGTGAAGCTCTTGGAATGTGAGAATTATTACGTCTCCACACGACGCCACAACGTGGCCACGGACACAAAACCACTGGATGCAACACAGGACAACAAAAGGTGATTTATAAGCAACCAAGAATTATTTCTTTCTTGGCAACAAACCAAAATGAATTCATTACAAACTCAGAGCTTCATGTCTTAGTGACTTAATTGGGAATAGCTGTACTTCATAA
This sequence comes from Cephalopholis sonnerati, assembly GCA_019142605.1. Lineage (NCBI taxonomy): Eukaryota > Metazoa > Chordata > Actinopteri > Perciformes > Serranidae > Cephalopholis > Cephalopholis sonnerati. The sequence goes on from JAGQAX010000021.1 coordinate 6,115,998, forward strand.
CACTGACACTTCTGTGATGTGAAGGCCTCGGATGTGCAGCATGTTTTTCAAAGTAAAATGAAAGTTAGGATTGAAATTATCAAACTTATCTAGCCTGAAGGGCTGAAACCCTTTTGTTTTTGTCCTGTTTTATTATTATTCTTATTATTATTATTATTATTGTTCAAAAATGTTTACGCAAATTCATATGAGATGGTACATTATAAAGACACAAAATTTTCACCAATGATTGGAAGTTGTGTGCAAATGCTGCTCAAGATATATAATGCAGGCTAGATCAGGGCGCTATGATTAATGACTTGAAAAATTTGGTTTTGAAAGTCCACCACCCTTGTACCTTATGTCAGATTGACTTAAAACTTGCCACACATGGTCAAGTGAATGGGTTCTACAAAAGTCTGAAGAACCCTCAAGGTCCGCCCACCAGATTGTCCGCCATATTGAATTTTTTGAAAAACACCTTTTTGACATCTCCTCCTAAGACATACATTCAATTTGTACCAAACTTTCTGTAAATCATCATAGGATGAAGCGCTTAAAGTTAAAAAGTTATCAAAAGCTTTTGATATGTCATCCCGTTTTGATGATATTTACCAATGGACTTTAGAGTGGGAGTGGCTCAGCAAATGAATGGATTTTATTCCTTAACCATTGAGCCAATCATCACAAAACTTGTAGAAAATGTTGAATTGACTTGATGGTGCTTAAAAGGGGCATGGCTTATTAAATCAAATCTAAATTTCAAAACATGTCAAAGTCCATACTTCAAAAAAATCATAATAAATCACCAGTGTGTCCTGCAGAGCTGAAATTCACAATTCAGCACATCCACTGAATTGTGACAAAACTTTGCCACACTTTCCCACTACCTATAGTCAATTCAGAAGTCCGTCACTCTATATTTTTAAGAATATGTAAAATTAATTACCATCTATATCTCCAAAAGTCTTCATCTAAATGTAACCACCATTGACAGAGACATTTTTTGGATAAGAGATGTCACGTTTCAAATGGTGTTCAGATCGGTTTAACGGTTAACTCACAGTCATATTCATATTCTTGGTGTAATTTGTACTGTATGCACAGCATTTTCTATGTCATCTGATTTTTAACCAAATGTCACTCAAATATTTGACAATATATCTGAAATCAGCAGAATGATATGTGTTTTTTTTTTTTTTTTGTTATTGACATCTCATCGCTTTTTGAAGATATTCATATTCAATACTCAAGAAATGACTCCACAACCTTTGGGCCAGTCATCACAAACCTTGCAAGCAATGTCTTAGCAGGTACCAGGAACATATTCTTAAAGTTTTATTCAAACTTTTTTAATTAAGCCATTAAAGCATGTCCCCACATGTTTCCGCATTTGACCAATAGAAAGCGACAGTGCTTCCAAAGAAGAGCATGGCCTGGTAGAGATTTGGAAATACATTAATGAACATCTGTCATGAAACCTGTTGGTAATCTTTAATGCAGGTGTCCTGAACTGTCAAAGGTCTTGATTCTACCCAGCTTTCAAGTTTTAAATGTACATGCTGACTTTAACCCCCGAATTGCCACTTGCGGCTATATTCTAAAATTGTAGTTGTTTTTAATGCATAATGAGAAGCACTCTCTACTTTGATCATTTGTGCTTTACAAATACACTTGCCTTGTTCAAGTAGCTTCCTGTAATGTTGTACAAAAAGTTCATTAATTATTTTAACATTTTACTACCAACTTCCACTGTACCTGTGGTGGTGTGGTTTTCCCTCACATTTAATGAAAGATTTCTGTCTCCATGGAGATGTTTCGTCCCATTAATGAATGATTTATCAAACCCAGAACATATGAAATGAATCAAGTCGGTTTAATTTGACTATTCAAACTGCTTATTCGTGGTTTTTCAAACAGCTCTGGAGACTCAGACAAAAAGTCATGATGATTAAAGTTGGTGAACACATATAATGAGAGAGTGAGATGAAAGAAAGAAGAGGAGAAAAGAGAGGAAGAGGAGAGCAGGAGTGTCTGGTGGCAGGTGTGCTGCAGTTGAAGTGCTGGCTCAGGGAAACACATTCAGCCGCTCGTTTGTCATGAAGAGAAACGGCAAACCAAACATCTGCTCACCTGCGTCAGTCTGTGCAGCTGCGCGCACACAATCACACATGTACACACACACGTGAGGCGTTTAGAAAAGCAGGTCTGCAGGATACAGCAGGAATTGGGCTTAAAGATAAAAGACTTTCAGACAAAAAGCAGAGGGACAAAGGCATCATACTGTTTCTGCAGCGCAGATGCCAAGTTTATGCAAACCACAAGTACGTTATATTTGCATATTTCATACGTACCATCATAACTTTTTTTAACCTAATATATAAGGTGGAGGGGATCGTTGATGGTGTGTCACCTTGACGAGATGCCCACAGCAGACCATTGTTTAAGACCAACTAACAACAAAGTACGTTTTGAGTCATTGCTCTGTTTTCAGCGGAAGGAACAATCGCTTTTTTTAGTCCACAAATGTGGGTGTTTTTTAGTGATGTATAGCTGTGTTTCCAGCCACTTTTTAGGCACCTGCCTTGGGTGTTTTTGCGCCATGTGGCTGTGTTTCTATTGGCTTTTTAGCTCCCCAATGTGGGTGTTTTTTAGCTACATATAGCTGTGTTTCTAGTAGATTTACCCCTACTGCATATAGCTTACTGCATGTCACTAATCCGGCTTCTTTTTCGGAGCCTTTGTGCTCTACAGTCTTGCAGGTTACCTCGTATCGCAGCTACACTTGGATGGTGTGTTGTGGTTGTGCTGCTGCGGTGGTTCTGCCTGATGCCTCCTACTACTGCTGTTGTTATTAGTCATACTTCTACTGTTATTATACACATATGATTATTATTGTCACATACGTATACTATCATATATTAATATATACTTACAAAATATTGTACCATTATTACCATCATTATTATTATTGTAATATTATTACTTAAATTAATGTTATTGTAGCTATTGTCATTACTGTCTGCCCTGCATCATCTGTCTCTAGCTCTGTCTCTCTCAGTCTCTCTCTGTTTCAATTTGTCTCTCTGTATCTGTCTCCCTTTATGTCTCATTTTGTCATATGGATTACTGCAAATTTATTATGTTCTGTACGACATCTATTGCACGTCTGTCTGTCCTGGAAGAGGGGTCCCTCTTTTTTCCCTGTTAAAGGGTTTCTTTTGGGGAGTTTTTCCTTATCCGCTGTGAGGGTCCTAAGGACAGAGGGATGTTGTATGCTGTAAAGCCCTCTGAGACAAATTGTGATTTGTGATATTGGGCTTTATAAATAAAAAGTGATTGATTGATAGGCCCCAAACTTGGGTGTTTTATTGTGACATGTTGCTGGGTTTCTAGCAACATTTTAGCTGTGGCTATGTTTCCAGGAGCTTATTAGGCACCTGAACTGGGAAATATTTTTTTTTTTCCCACTCGTAGCTGAATTTTCAGCAGTGTTTTTAGCCCCCAGATATGGGTGTTTTTTAGGGACCTGTGGCTACATTTCCAGGAGCTTTTTAGGCACTGGACTTTTTCACCACCTGTAGTTGTTTTTTTCAGTAATTCAGCCCCCCAGTGTGGTCACTATTTTTGCTGCAGCTTTTTTACCCCCCAAATGTAGGTGCTTTTTGTAGTGACCTATAGCTGTGCAACCTGGTCAAAGTTTTTGCTGCGACATTTGAGCCCCCAAATGTGGGTGTTTTTTAGCACCCTGTGGCTGTTTTTCAAGATGGGTTAGTGGCACAAAATGTGATGTGAGACATTGCTACATGTTTAGCAGGGGTTGTACCTTCAAAACTGGGTACACATGCACTGTACACATGGACTGGAACACACACACAGTGACATGCCCAAGTGTGTACGTAAGATAAGAGGTAATTCCCCACCTCTCTCTTTATCTGTCAGTGAAAGCATGGATGCTTATTAGCTAAATAGCACACACACACACACACACACACACACACACACACACACACACACACACACACACACACACACACACACAATATGACATCACTGGCTTAAAGAAATCTGACCTCACAGCGGACGTCATTAGCCGTGCTGTGTGTTGTTTTTTAATTAAAATAGGAAACAACTCCAAGTGTGTGTGTTTGGTTGGTCCTTTCCCCTGCCCCAAGGCCATCTGGGTAATAGTGTAGTATCATTAGGTTCACTGTCACGGCAGCAACACTGTCTCACATTCTCCATGGCAGCTGTTACTGTGACAAAGGTTTGACATGTTAAAGTGAAACTGCATGTGTTACTGATGTTTTCCTTTATTTCTTCCTTTGCTGTGTCCTACCTGTCCTCTTTTGTTTTCTTTCTGTCCTTCCTTCTGCCTTCATTTCTCTGACCTTTCCTTTTTCATGTCCTTCATTCTTTCTACCTTGCCCTTTACCTTCTTTTATTTCCTCTTCACTTTGGTTCTCTTTTTTCTATTTCTTCCTTCTGCACTTTATTCTTTCCCTCTTTTCCTTCCTTCCTTCCTTCCATCATTCCTTCCTTCCTTCGTTCCCTATTTTGTTTCCTTCTCTTGTCTTTCCTCTGTCATTTTTCGTTTTCTCTTTCTCTTTCTTAAACTTTTTATTTTACTACCTTTTTGTCTTTGTCCCTTCCCATTTAACCTTCTGTGCCATTCCCCGCTTCTTTGGCGCTCTTCTTTTTTTTTCTTCCCTCCTGACTTCTGGCATTCTCTTTTCTTCCATTTCCCTTTCTTCTTTCATTCTTCCTCTCTCCTTCTCTTCCTTCCTACCACCTCTCCTTAATTTGCTTCCTTTCCTCTATTCTCTTTTCCCCTTTATCGTTTTTCTTCCGAGCTTCTTCCTTCCTTCAGCTCTCTTTCCGTCTTTTTTAATGTCCTTGCTTGCTTCTCTTTAATTTGTTCATGCATCCTTCCATTCTACTCACTGTTATCCTTTGTGTCCTTCCCTTTTTTCCTCCTTTCCCCTCTGTTCGTTACAAGCTGTGACACTTGACATCTCAAAACAGACAAAAAACAGAATCATTCACACATTTATAAATGCATGCAGAGATGCCTACACACGCGCACACACACATGCGCGCACACACACACACACACACACACACACACACACACACACACACACACACACACACACACACACACACACACACACACACACACAGTGAGCTGAGTTGTGCACAGTGAGGCCATTTCCAAAGGGATAAATCACCTGAATTGGAAAGGTTCGGTCATCATGTCACATACACACACTCACACACAAACACACACATGTTTGGGCATATTCATTCAGTCAGGTCAGCATATCCCTCTGCAGGGAGAGATACAATTCCTAGCGCTGACAAGAGAAGAATAAGAGGCTGTTGACTGTGAGTATGCGTGTCTGTGTGTGTGTGTGTGTGTGTGTGTGTGTGTGTGTGAGAGCTGTCTGGCCTATCAAGCTCGTTATTAAATATCCATGAGACCATTAAGCTAAATAGATGAATGAGACTCCATTATTGCTGCACACACACACACACACACACACACACACTTCATGATCCACTGACTGGTGAATATGAGACTCTGTATAATTACTAAAAATGACAAGAAAAAGAAGAAAATAAGGAATACAATAAGAAGTGAAAATATATAAGATAAGACCATGACAGTCTGCTGTTATTGTTCTTATTTTGTCTACTCGTTCCTTTATCATATAAAGGATTCTCCATATATTGTATGTTGCCACATACAGAGCTGAAAGTTGCACTTACCAATTTCTAATATAATCTCACATTGCATGTAGGCAACTCCACTTTGAGGGAACATTGGGTTCACTATAACAATTTAAAGGTCTAGTGTGTAGGATTCAGGGGGATACATTGGCAGACATTAAATTTAATACAATAAATATGTTTTCTTTAGTGTATAATCCCCTGAAAATAAGAGTCCTTGTGTTTTCGTTCCCCTAGAATGAGCTGTTTATATCTACCTAAGGAGTGGATCCTTACCCACTGAGATCGCCGTTTTGCACTGCTATGTTTCCACAGTTGCCCAGGACGGACAAACCAAATGCTGAGAAGAAACACTGATTTGTATCATGAAGCTTAATTCAGTGTTTTTAACTGTTTTAATCACCTGGTCCATTTTTTTTTTGGAGAGGAAGAGACCTCTATGGATAATGAAAACCTCCTGAATAATGAACACTGAAGGAATTCTTACCAGGTGAAGTTTCAGCTGGTTGCAATCTGCAGTCCACACCCATGCCACTAAATCCCCCTAAATCTCACACACCTTTAATAAACAGGATTTTTTGGTAATTGGGAAGATGGAATAACAGGTTTTTTTGCTCAGGCTGTATTCATAGTGTCATATGCAAATAGAGGCAAACCTTTTACCATCATAAGCAGACATGATTGTAAACCCTTCTGTTGGGATAAGTCGACTCACTTTACATACCCTATGATCCCCCTCCAAAAGATTATGTTCCTCTCAGTATCGGTGCATGTGATGAAAGAGTGTGCTGCCTAATGCCATGCATTGTTACAATTCATCAAATGCACATACTTTTAACCAGAACATGCCATAAAAGGTTTTTAAATTCAGTGTTGAAATTAAAGTTTACAGGATGTTGACACAACTGTACAGAATGAATGTCTTTTTAACCTTTACTTTTCAACCAAATTCAGACATAAATGGACACCTTTTTTAGACATATTTTCAAAAACCTAAAATAGACATCTTTTCGCTTTTTAAATATTCAACCAAATCTCAACACTGTTGGGACGTCTGGCAAAGTTGTCTTTTTGTGATCTTTCTACAATTTTTTTTTCTAGTTGGGATATTTTAAACATTTATATTTAAGTTTGTTATTATTATACTGTTGGATACGTTTTTGAACCGCAGTGATTAGGGGACAGCAGAGATGAAAGTATCAGAACAGTTGCAACATAGGCCTTCTCTCTTAATATAGAAGCAAGGAATTTGCCAAACAGGCACATCCCACTATTGAGTCAGCAGCCAAAAAAAATTAGCCCAATCCAATTAGTGTGGCCAGAGTTACAGTAGAAAAACTGATTTTTAAATTTTTTTATTTAAATTTTTTTAATTTTTTTTTAAATGAAAACTGAGGTGTTTTCCATTTTTAAGGTGATGTACAGTATTTGTTTAAGATAATAAGTGCATATCATCTGTGAGAGTTAGTTGAGAGTTAATTTATTATTCTAGCCTTTCTTTGGTGTTTACCAGATTAAAGAGTCAAGAGAGGGACATAGGTTAAATGGTGCTGCTGGTTGATTTGCTTCAACTGTCCTTCAACGAAAAAGGGAAGGAACACCCATTATTTGGATGTGTGAGTGTATGTGATGGGTACGAATTTGCGATGGTTTACACATTCTCTTCTACACTAAGATGAGTTTGACATATTGGACCATACAACTGCAACATTAAGCATGATAAATTGATTCCAGAGTAACATGGTCATTTGCTTGGAGGGATAACTGAAGCATTAACAAGCTTTATGTGCCAGAAATACTAGGTATGTACTTCTTTTGTGGTCAGTTTATCCAACTGGACTTTTATCCCGCACGTGTGTTTCTTTCGTCCTGACAGTAAAGGGGAAAAGTAACAATGCGCAAAATTGATTCCCGGTTTGATTATGGTGGTCAAAGAAAGAAAGAAAGAAAGAAAGAAAAAAAGACTAGTTAATGTCAAGCTAGTTGTTAGCTGTCAGTACTGGAATGCGCGTACCTCCCATGTTGTTTGTTTGCTGTGAGATGTTCAGAGGGAATGTAGGTGTCAATCTTGTGTTTTGATGCTTGAAGGAGGAGATAAGAGCGCCCTCTTCCAATACGAAAGAAGCCCTCGTTTTTATTGAAATCTGATTGGCTCAGCGTCAGTCATCAGTCATTACTATTGGCAGACCAGGCTAGTTTAACCGTTAGTGTTAGCTACTGCGAAAGGAGAAAGACAGAAAAAATGGATAAAGCCGGTAAAAGAAGAAAGGGTGGCGCGGAAAAAACTTGAATAAAAAAAACTTACATCTTTACAAGAAGAAGCAGCAAAGTGCTCCAAAATAACCGACCTGTTTGGCCGTGGCGTTGATCGACGGGCTGAGGCTGCTGCTGTCGCTAACAACGGAGATGGAGCTGGAGCCTACAGTGCCATAGCAGGTGCATTAACGTTAGCTAACGTTCGTGAGTGTGTAATGTACAAGGTTGGCTTCGGCAAATTGCATATTTCTTCTAGGTGTCCAGTTCCAGAGGCCAACTAGCCCACTAGGTATTGCATTACGTCATTATAATTTAAACCTGTACTAAAAGAAAATATGTGCTTGCTTTTTTCCTGTGGATGCATACACTTAACATTAGGTGGTGCTCCCAGTCCCAAGGACAATAAAACTGAGGGACAGACTAACCCCAGTCGTGATGAGGAGGAGGATGAGACCAGAAATATGACAGGTGCAATGTGAAGGCATAGCCTACTCTTCATTACATTTTAGCCAGAGGAAAACCTTTTTAGTAGTATTAAGTGGGATTTTTTTGTTGTAGTAATAAGTTGACTAAAAGTTGACTATAGGGCCTATTGCCCAATTTATACCTCCTTAGTTCATGGCTGTGAGCCATGGAGATATAAATTGGGCTCATGTAATACAAGAGCAGGGCTGGGCAGGGCAGGGTATTAACAATTATATTGTGCATAAAATTAGATGCCAATTCATTTGTGGCCAATTCATTATTGCATTTATTTTATTTTCTGAGAAGGTATAAGCCTGTATGCCTTGAAGTTGGTTGTTTCAATCTCTGAATATTAGCATTGATTTTACTGATGTCTTTGTATAATAATTAGTCAGTGTGTTTGTGTAGTGTGTAGTGTGTACAAGCCTATAGAGGATTATAGGCAGAAACATGTGGGCCAGTGTGTGGGCCGGTGCGCCTGAATGTTCCGGGCTGAATTTGTGTCCCAGTCTGCCCCTGACAACGTCACATCTTATTAACGAGATACAATTCATAACTTGCTGCATATTTTCTGTTGTTCTGTGATTCTTTATTTTGGGACAGACGTTTATATTACAAAACATACATCAGGACAAAAGCAAATTTATTTCACCTGCCATTGTGAGTGATCTTGTTTTCATGGCTCGATTACAGCTGAATGTTTTCTGGAACAGACACCCATCTGGGCTAAATTTGGACCAAACCAGACACACTAAACACAGCCCAATTTTCAATTGCTATTTTTGGGCTAAATGAAGGTCATGATGGGCCAAGCAAAATTAGCCCAAAAAACAACATCCATTGGTGTCTGGTGCTCAATGGATAGTGCGGTTTGTATGTATTTTCCCCCACAGATAAGTTCACTAAAAGGCACAAATTATACAATAAAGTTGTGCAAAATTCCCAAACTTAACTTCTCTAAGAAAATTCCATAAGTTATACAGAAATGTATTCACTCTTTGCCACCATAGTTGATAACAATTTTATTTCAATGTGTCCAAAAAAAAAATTTGTGATCTCAAATAAACTGATAACTTTGCATTTTTGGACTGTAGGTCAGATAAAACATTCAATTTGATGACACAGAACATACCACTTGAAGATTTCACCTTGGGCTCTGGGAAATTACAGGATGTTAAATAATCGATCAAGAAAATAATGGGCAGATTCATCGATAATGAAAATAGTTTTCAGTTGCAACACTGGTCACAATGACAGCTGGCCAGATTTCCACTAAATTCACTGTAATTCCTTATATGATTTATAACTATTTGTATAATTTTGTGGACCTTCTGACCTTTTATCCAGCAGCAGGTTTTAATGACTTCATCATTTTGTCATTCATCACTGTCTCTTCTTGTTATTTCAAGTTCAGTCCCTCCAACAAGTGTTTTTGATATCAAGTACCACTTGCACACTCTCATGTAACTCGGCTCACTGTTGTTTTCTTTATGTAGAACAAGCGTAATCACCCACACACATACACACACAATCACTCAGTTATACACACACACACATGCACCAATGCAGGGAGGGCTCATCTTGCCAGAGAAAAAGAGGAGAGGAAAGATTTCCTTTCTTCTGATAACTATCTGTCATCTCATCTTACACACACACACACACACACACACACACACACACACACACACACACACACACACACACACAAACACACTCTCCTTTGTAGCTCATTTTACCTGCCTTGCTATAAAATGTAGCCCCCCACCAGCAAGAACACATCACATGTCTAAACACATCAATCAATCTGTCTGTCACGCAGTGTGTGTGTGTGAGTGTGTATTTGTGTGTGTGTGAGTCCTAGTCAGAGGGATTCAGAGCAGACAGGGGGCGGTAACTGGAGAAGAGAAAGTACCCTTATCTGATGGTCACCACATGCACTCACACACACACACACACACACACACACACACACACACACACACACACACACACACACACAGTTGCAGAGATTATAATCGAGACTAAGATGAGGATGGAAGTAAAAAAGAGTAGCGAGGAAAGGAAAGAAGGCAAATAAATTAACAAATACACTGTCAAATTATGCAACGCATCCTATTATTTTGGTTTCTCTTTTAGTGCCCAACAAATGGTATTTTCACATGACCTTTTTAGGGGAGTAAGGTTATGTAAGTTAGGTTTAGGAAAAGCAGCAGTTGGGAGTTGTCATGTACTAACGTTAAGTTACATAGTTAAGGTTTAGGGACAAAAAAACATGGTTGGGCGTTGTTACATTACGTACTTAAGGTTAAGTCCTGTACTTGACATAAAGTTAAGTAGGTTTGGCTTAGGAGAAGAAACATGGTTGGGCTTTGACACGTTATGTACTTAACATAAAGTTACATAGGTTAGGTTCAGGTAAGGAAATATGGTTGGGCATTGTCACATTATGTACCTAACGTGTGGAAAGGCTCTTGACTTGAAGAGGTGAAGGCATACCTTAAAATGATCAAAGTTCAGTTGTTACACATGACAAAATCATCGGTCTCCCTGGTAAAGTCCTGTGTATGTTCAACCCAATCACAACCCCAACCTGCGTCCTTACATAGACTTTCACTCTTTATACTACTTCAGTTTTTACTCCCATCAGCACTTTGGTCACATGATCGTGGCCTTCACAATTATTCATTCTGGTGCATCACATTTCACATTTGGTGTACTTATGAGCACTGCATGAGAACAGCCTGAATTATGACACATCAGAATGTGGGGTCTTTCAGTCATGTGCGTTATCAACCCTCCAACGAACTAAAACAGTAAATAATCCTCTTACTGAGAAAGGAGGAAGATCAATGTGCTTAATGTATTTCTAAATGTATCATACCATAAAACATACAACCAGTTCTATTTCTTTTCTGTATGTTATAAGTTTTTGAATACGTAGTTTTTATTTACACACTCTCTCCTTCCTTTTGTGTTGACATGACAAACTCAAGGGGAAGCTTTTAAACTGCAAAATACACAGCAAGAGAAAACAGGGAGGGAGAGAAATAAAGAGATGTTGGAGTGGGCATCAGCACATATGGAGAGTCAGATATAAATGTTAGGAGGTTAAACAGGGAGAGAGGCAGACAGAAAGAGAGAAGGAGGAGGTCAGCAGATCAACATTTACTCTGTCTGTAGCTCTCAGTAGATCTCACATAAATCAGCAATTCTTTGGACAGAGTTGAAACACAGGGTCACATGTAAAATATCCCCTCTCTCTTGGTCTCTCTCCATCCATCTATCCACCTGCCTCACTACACTGTAGCATCCTCAGAATGTCACACACGTTTTCATCTGAAGTGGATTGTAAAAGCTGTCAGAAGAATAAACCACTGGAAGGTTCAGATGACAGATCTGCAACGTCCAAACAATATGGCACAGAAGTAAAGGGTTACAGGTAATGTGTCAGAGGTCAAAAGTCACTCACCTCCTCCTTTTCAGTGCTTATGAGCACCCTCTGACAATGCAGTTCTTACCAATAATGATCAATGCCTTCATGCTTACAACACAGAACCACAGAGTTCTGCAAGATTTCAATCAGTATACACCCCAGTCGCAAGAGGATAAAATTGGTATTTTGTATGTTTTGGCAAACCATGTTTTATACGTATCATATCAATGTTTCTAAAGTGAGGTAGTGTATAAGCTGACATTTGGTGCTTTTCAAAGTCAAGGAAGGATCATTAAACAGCTGAATTTGTAGAAGGCTGCGTCATCAAATCCTGCCAGAGGATTGTTTCATTGTCAAGGATCCTTTAAATTCTACAAAAGACTGAGTCCTTTTTCCAGAGAATGTGTGTATCCTCAGTGGGCCTTTAGTAACCACAATTCTTTAAACACAATTTGCTGGAATTAAAGGCGGGGCCTCTTCAATGATGCACCCCTGGGTACTTGCTAGCCTGTTTTAATGTGTGTTCACTGAATGCTAGAAAGGAGTCTTGTCTAGCCTCTGTAGGACCAAACTTGGAAGGAAAGGTCCTACTAACAAAGCATCCTTGATTTGTATGCACCATTTGTTATCAGAAGGTGGAGGGAATGGTGCATGGCATGTCACCTAGGTGAGATGCCTGCCATGACGCAAACCACTGTTCAAGACCAACAAACAACAAAACCTATCGTGTTTTAGTGAGTCATTGCTGTGTTTCCAGCAGCTTTTCGGCCACCAAACATGGGTGATTCTACGAGACCCATCGCTCTTTTCTCAGCAGTGATAGAGTCACCAAAAGCAGTTGTTTTCTCCAAGACATCCTCACAACACACTGCTTTACCAGCAAGGAATGTAACCCCAAAACTGAGTACTTTCAGTTAAAACATTATTGTTTCCTAACCTGCTTCATGGTTGTACGAGCAGCCCCAATCCATTCTTTGTGAATTTGCCCTTGAGTGTAGATGTGTTTGTAATGGTACAACACAAAGTCAGAGGTTACAGATGAAGTGTCAGGGGTCTGGACTCAAAGTGCAGAAAGTGAAAGCCAGAACAGTTCTGCTGCCTCTGCCAGCTACAGCTATCTTGTCATAGTTATCAGCAAAGATCACCCAACAGCAGATTCCTATAATGTACAGAATAGAGTACTGTAAACTCAATCTGGCTGTTGTTTTTTGGTTAAAAGCAACTAATTATATTGAGGATTTGGTCAACAATAATGAAGCCACCCATTGTTTCCCACACATTCATTTATTTATGGTGGCCCACCATGATTAAAATATCTGCCACCAAGTTTTGATTTTCTATTTTTGGAGCTGGACCATTTATTAGGTTCTCTGTTGGAATATATTTACAGTTTGTTCCACACTCTCGCAGTCAATCTTTTCTGTTTATTGTGCTAGGTCTAAAAGTTTGCTTTCACTCACAAACAGCTGCTCGTCTCATCCATCAATCTGATCTGATCAGCTCTGACTGCACTGACTGATCGATTATCCACCTTGTGATTCAAAACTCTCCTCATACCACTACTGACAAAAAAAGTTTCACCTGCGCTGTGATCATGGACACAAAAATATAACAGAATTTAGAGATCTACAGAGAGGACACTGATGATACACAGGCAAGAAACAACAACAACAAAAAAATCGAGTTACACCCACCCCACCCCCCAACAACACACCCTTCCCACCTCTCACCAGTGTCAGCTACTGCCAAACTTTGATTCTAATTCTGTAGGAAACACTACAACCACCAGAAGGGCAAAATCAGACTTCAAAGTTTCAGCAAATCATTCAGAGGCGAAGGGTCAAATGTCACTTACCACCAGGTTTCCGATAACCATGACCAGCATAAAGACCAGGATGCACAGCGGCTGACCCGCGACCTCCATACAGTCCCACATGGTCTCTATCCACTCGCCGCACAGCACCCTGAAGACGATGAGGAATGAGTGGAAGAAGTCCTTCATGTGCCAGCGAGGAAGAGCACAGTCCTTCGAGATCTTACACACACAGTCCTGGAGGAGGGAAGGAAGAAACAGCGTGATGTGTTGAACCCACATTCACCGATCTAACCCTGTGTCTTAGTCAGAGGTTAGAGGTTGGAGGTGTTACCTGGTAGTTTTTACCAAACAGCTGCATGCCAACCACAGCGAAGATGAAGACAATGATGGCAAGGACAAGTGTCAGGTTGCCCAGAGCACCCATGGAGTTACCAATGATCTTGATCAGGGTGTTGAGGGTCGGCCACGAGCGAGCGAGCTTGAACACACGAAGCTGAAAGCAAAGAGAAACACACAGGAAGAGAAAGAATCTCAGAATAAGGGTAATCGAGTCTTCTTCATCACTACTGTGATGTTCCAGAACCACAGTCTGATCTGATCTATTCATGTTTTGTCTTTAGCTCTGATAAATGACCCTTGAGCAACACAGACAAAAAAACAACAACAAACCTTTAACAACTGTTTTTCTATTAATGTATACTTAATGTCACTTTCTATTATTTTTAATGGTACAGTTTGACCAATGTATAATTTCTTACTTGAATAAAAGTACCACTATCAATACTTTAAGTAGTCTGAAGAAATATTTCACTGCTGGAAAATGGTCTTTACATAAAATTGAGCAGTCTATGCAGTAGAAAGAAATACTTTTGGTGCTATATGACCCTACAACTACCAAACTGCACTGCACCGCGCCGGACCAATAAACGCTCCTGCTGGTGGGTGACATAATGCCCTGGACGATGCAAAATGTGTCATCAGGAGCCGAGTGCACCAGCTGGGCGTAAAAAAGAAGGTCTTAACTCTTACGTGGGACTTAACTACGTCCGACATGACTGGAATTTACACCGAGTGCACCAAGCCTGGTCAACAACGGTCGTAGCTGCACCTGGTCTTACAATACACGCGAATCGATGATTGTTGCCATGCAACACACTTCTACTCAAAGCGCTCTCAAACTTGTCCCAACAAACAAGCTGGAAGAAAAAGATCTACAGTAGGCATCGGTGAGATAGAGGGAAGTTTACGTTCTAGTGTTAGTCTACTAGTACTAGAAATTTACATACTAGTGTTAAACACTGTAGCATAATGCGCATTTTATTTTTACTTTAATGCGCATTTTTTATATCTATATACTTCTTTTTCATTCTCTTATTCTTACATCTTATAATTCTCTACTCTTTACATCTGACTGACTGTAATGAACATAATTTCCCCTCAAGAATCAAGAAAGTATGGCTGATTCTGTTTCTGTTTACCTCGCTTCATTTACACATACTACCGACATTGTTATGTAGCTGGTTAAAAATCTGCCAAGTATTTTTTAAAGTACATTTTGCTGATTACATACTTTTACTTCAATAGTTTCAATGCAGGACTTTTACTTGTGGAGTACTTTCACAGTGTGGCATAAATATTTTTACTTAAGTAAAAAAATCTGAATATTTTTAAATATGATATAATAGTTTTAAAGGTCCAGTGTGTAGGATTTAGGGGAATATATTGGCAGAACAAAAATGTATCATACATATAATGTATGTTTGAGTCATTTCTGTTTACATAGGGAGCAGGTCCTCATCTACAGAGATCACCATGTTTCACCACCATGTTTCTACAGCAGCCCAGAGAAACCAAACATTGGCTCTAGATATGGACATCGCATTGGCCACTGTAGTAAGCAGCCTTTCTGTGACAATCAGCATTGGAACAAGTCGAATCTTTAAAGTGAAATTGCTTTACTCAGTGTTTTTACTGGTCTGTTTGTTTTAGAAAGGAAGAGACCTCTGTGGATAATTCAGCTCCTGGTAAAAACCTCCTGAACAATGAACACTGAAGGAACCCTTACCAGGAGAAGTTTAAGTAGGCTACAGTCTGCAATCCTCACTACTACATGCCAATAAATAAATGCTAATAAATACATTGGAATTTTAAATTACTTTTGTTTATCTATAGCATCATTTCAGTTCAAGTGTCTCACTCCTATTGGATGGAAGGTTTACAAACCAACAAAGGAGAGATAAAGAGACAATGAGGGCAGGAAAAAGAAGGAAGGATGACATAAGAGAGACTAGAAAAAGCAAATTAGGACACAAAATAAAACAGAAAAGTACAAGGAAGACAACAGAAAGAACACAACAAGGAGAGAAAGAAAATAAAGAAGCAAACATTAAGTGTGTGTGTTTATTAGTGAATCTGTGTGTTTGCCTCAGGCAGAACCTGACAACACCCAGAGTGACACTTGGAGAGATCGACGTAGACAGACGCAGACAGGCTTCAAGGATCTGTGTGTGTTTCCTCCGTGCCCATGTTTGTGTGTTTTCTGTGTGTGTGTGTGTGTGTGTGTGTGTGTGTTTTGGGTGGATGTTGACGACCACCGTCCTCATCTTGTGCAGCAAAGTTGGCCGCAGCTGAACTTGACATGTATTTTAGTGACATCACTCATCAACAGCCAATCACCACGTCCCCCTGCACACTGAGCAGCATCTTGAGGATTGATGCCTTTTCATTGGTGCTTCAGCTGACGGTCAACCAGCTCACACCGGCCAGCATGTGCACTACGTTTCCTCTTTAAGATCATCTTTTCTTCTGCCTCACTTTCAATCAGTGGTTTTTATAGTTGTTTATTTGTTGTCTCTGTAATATTTACAAGCTGTTTAGTTTATTATTGTCTATAAGCGCAGGCGGAATAAAATATTTGACTTAGTTGTTTGGTTTTGTTTCTTTTTATTTCACATATGATTACACTTCTATTAATATGTATATTTAGTATTATTTATTAGTATAAATAATATTCATATTATTTTAATTATCATGTATTTTCCTCTTATTATTATTTACTTAGTCCTTCTGTCTTGTCTCTTCTTTATCAGTTACAGATTTAAACACACCAGTTTGCCACACCTGTTTCCATCTACCCTCATGTATGTTTTGTATGTCACTACCTCAATTTTGTGTGCTGTCCTCACCAACAATAAAAAGAAGAAAAAAATAGCAGCTTATATAGACTCTGTTACAAGTAAAAGTTCTGCATTTAGTACAAAAGTATTAACATCAAAATATAATTAAACTACCAAAAATTATGCAGTATATTCCATTTCAGAATAATATATATTATATAACCAGATTATAATTATTGATGCATTAGTGTGTTCATTGCTTCAGTGTTGCAGCTGGTAAAGATGGACCTCATTTTAATAACATAATAACATAATATCCTGCTGGGTATTTGTCGTCATTTCTTAATTGGTTTCTGCTTTGTATTTTTATGGCTTTGTTGAATACTCCATTCTGCTTGGTCAATGATTGAATTATTATGATTTTTTTTTTTCTGAAGAGCAGGCCACAGCAATGAAGTAGACACATTTCTAATCATGGACACTTGTCAGAAGCATGAAATCATTTTTAAATCAACAAAATTATTTTAAATCAATGAAATAATTTTCTAATTGATTTGAAAAAAAAAAATCTTCAAAAAAATCAGTCATTATTAAAAAAAAAAAAAAAAACAATAAAATCATTTCCAAATCAACAAAATCATTTTAAATCAATAAAATCATTTTTAAAATTGATGAAATCATTTAAAATCAACAAAATTATTTTTAAATTAACAAAATATTTTCACATCAACAAAATTGTTTTTAAATTGCTAAAACCATTTTTAATCAATGAAATAATTTTTAAACTAACAAAATACATTTTAATCAATAAAAACATTTTTAAATCACTATTTTGTGATTAATTATTGATGTCTTTTGTAAATATCCATGTGTAAGGCATGATAATGAACAGCAAATGAAATGAAAGGGTGATTCAGGACCCTGACGCAAAGAGAAGAGGTCTTGAATTATCCTGAAGGGGATCACTTTGCTGTACATTATCTCTTACTTCAAAATTTGACTCGATTAAGTAACGAAGGCTATCAGATAAATGTAGTTCAATGAAAAGGACAATGTTTCATTCTGAGATATAGCTGAAAAGTTTAAAGTAGAAGGAAATGAAAACAACTACTCAAGTACAAGTACCTAAAAAAATCCTCAAGTGCAGCATCTAAATAACTGTGCTTTGTTACTTTTCACCACTGTCTATATATGTCCTAAAAATTTGTGTTGAAAAATGTTGAAAATACCTCAGTGACAGACTCAGTTTAGACTAGACCTGCTCACTAGATCTGGCAACCTTTTAAAGTAAATTATTTAAAAGGCTGCATAGAGAATATCTCTCCAACACATATTTTGATAGAAAAGTCAATAATATATGTGATGACATCAGTTATGCAAACTAGTTTATCATGTAATGTAAATGCATTCCATTGGAAAAAGTTGGTAACAATGGAAAAAATAATTTCAAACTTGATTCAAAAAACTGATTTTGAAGGGCTGATGAAGAAGAAAATCTGCGCATAAAAGGAGTTTGTTGGTCTTAAAATAACTTTGTATTTCAGGTGTGATCTGAGCCTTACCAGCCTGAAGGAGCGCAGCACGCTGAGCCCCTCCACGTCAGACAGGCCAAGCTCCATGAGGCTGAGGCAGACGATAATGCTGTCGAAGATGTTCCAGCCCGTCTGGAAGTAGTAGTACGGATCCAGAGCGATGATCTTTAACAACATCTCTGCTGTGAAGATCCCCGAGAACACCTGACACACAGAGACATGCAAACTTTTTAATATTGAGGTATGACAACAGAACTGATGTATTTAAGAAACTGTTATGCTGAAGCTGCTGCTTAACCATTACAGTCACCTGATTTTTTTATGATCATGCTCACACAGGAAAGAACGTTAAAATTAAATACTCTTGCAGAGATTCCAGCAGCACTAGTTCTGGTTCAGTCAGTGTACTGGAGCTATTTTAGGCTTCACAGCTGGAATAATATGTTAAATTAAACCTTATAGATTACACTTTACCAATCAATGTGTGCTGCATTTGTCCCATAGCCATCCATAGGACACTCTGGACTATGTTTACATGCACAAAATATTCAGTTTTTTGCCCTTTGTTTGGAAAGAGACAATATTATGTGTTGACGTGGCTAATGAAAAGGAATAATCCACTAATCCTGTTTACATGCACGCATACTCTGAATAATCATTTTGTTTATTTGTGTCAAAATAGGATTTTTCCAAAGTTTCCTACTGGTGGCGGGCTTGTTGGACAGTGCAAACACAGCCCTCTTCTTTTATCCTTAGGTCACCTTCTTGAAAAGGTCAGTGTTACTATATTTGTGCATATCGAAAAGCCTGTTAAAATCCAGAATTTTGGGCTTTTCTTTTGGGCATGCATCTCTTCCCCAACCATCAAACTGTTGGCTGTTATTGAAACCTGAATAATACCAACATATCTCACAAGACCTTGCTGAATTTCCCTTCAAGGATAATAAAGTGTTTTCTATTCTATTCTATTCTATTCTATTCTAGTCTAGTCTAGTCTAGTTTAGTCTATTCTATGTCTAAGTCAGAAAATGCTCCATTCAAAAAAAGGTCTAATTCGGAAAATCCAAACAGAATATGCTGTCTACCTGACCCGAATCAAACTCAGAATATTGTCAAATTCTGAATAACAGGAATATTAGCGTTGATGTAAACATAGCCAATGGAGAAGAAAAAGGAGGTAACTAGTTGTTTTGCCTGCCAACAGAGTCAGGAAACATGACCTGCATCTGCAGCCGCTGCTCTGAGCCTTAGATTTTAAAAATAAACACACACAATTTAAATTATACTGAAGATATAAAAATCACTTACAGCATCAATCAGATATTACTGCTAGAAAGCTGAGATAGAAAAACACAAGGAGATCATCCCTGTACTAAGATACTCCAAAATAGCTTTGACACACACACACACACACACACACACACACAAACACACATCCACACATGCACACAAAGCTAAAAAGTGGACACATACAGGTAGGGACAGTCAGGTAAGGACACACACACATAAACACACACAGACATACAAAGAGCTAAATGAAGGGCAGAGTTAGCCAAAGGGTAGGACATTTCAGACTGGGTTAGATTCTCTCTCTCTCTCTCTCTCAGACACACACACACACACACACACACACACACACACACACACACACACACACACACACACACACACACACACACACACACACATGTCACCTCCTATAAACTCCAGCTGAAGTACACAAGTTCTTTAAAAGCCAACAGGAGTTCAGAAACAAGGGGACGCTCCAGCATACTGACCTGCTGCGCTCACATTAGCATGCACTGTTAGCATGAAAGCTAACCATCTTTCACTTTGTGTGTGCGTGTAAAGGTATGTATGCTAAAGTCTAAGCATGGAGACCCTGAATTGAATTACAGAAACATGCTGCAGAAACAGTTTTCTTTCAATGGGACCCACTCTGATTTTCCTTATTTTCTGTCATATATATGTATATAATGTTATAATGTCAGAAGATCATATCAAATGTGGCCAAGGTTTCAAATAATGGGGGAAATGTATTTTAAAGTAATCCCTGTGAGTAAAAACCTCAGGCTACAGTTAACTCTGAGTATTGTTTGCAACAGCTTATTATACTTTGGCTTCAAGCTGACATCGGCTTGATGGACTTCTTTATTTGCTCCAAGTACACCACTGCAAATGTTTACACTACATACACTGCTACATGTAGCTACATGCTAACATCAAGGAAACATGTAATCTTGGTTGCTGATGTTCATTTCAATTTTGGATATTACTCTGCATTCATGTGGTGTTGGAATAATAGAAAAAATGAGTTCCCAACTGGGGAAAATTCACATTAATGCCCCCTCGAGTCAGAATAACAACTCAGAGAGTTGGTGAAAATTTGGCACGAGTTGCTGAGTTGACGTTATATATGCAGAAACATAGCGGACAAATGTACAATGGATAAATGTTCAGTTGATCTTACTAAACTGGAAATTAATACACATATTGTATGTCAATTTTTTTGCTCACATGAAATTTGTAAAATGGTATTGGGTTGTAACTGTTAGTTGCTGTCCTAGCAGAGTGACCTAGATTAGTTAGAAAAGTTATTTATTAACATTAATCAGGCAAAGCTATATTTTAGTAGTTTTAGGAGATGTACCAGTGTAGCAACAAGTCACCTATTAATAAAAAGTTCCAAATTATATTGATGTGTTGCTGAAAAGATTTCAGTAAAGCACATTTTCTCAGTAGTGTCCATGTTGTTTCCACATTACGACTTAAAGCCCATGAACACACAAAGTCGGAAGAAAACCTCCCAACAACATCTCTGCTGGAACATGTTAATTTGTGTTTAGAAGCTTTTATTGGTGATTTTTCACAGTAGAAAGTATCACTATTCTCTGTTACAGTCATTCCCTGGCTGTAATGACATTGCAGAGATGCTTAGATACCTGTAAACCCTGCCCAGTCAGAGTAGACTGGGCTTTTTCAGGAGAGGGCCTTAAAGAGAAAGACACTAAAACAGAGCGTTTTAGACAGAGGATGAATACAGGTGTTCCAGCACAGACAGCACAAGGAAAATGAGGAAAGTGCTTTTTGAACATTTATGCATGTAAACATGTTCTAGCAGAAACCCAAAATACAAAGTATGAACCTGAAAATGAGCAGGATACTGTAGGTCCCAGGGGTGATAGCAAAAAAAAAAAAAATCCTAAGCCTGAAAATTTTGGTTGAGGCATGAGGAAT